>JAEUCK010004007.1:0-14734 GCA_017311455.1 Otocyon megalotis megalotis | reverse complement strand
GGTTAGGGTTAGGTTTCGGTTTCGGTTTAGGATTAGAGTTAGGGTTATTGATAGGACACGGGTAAGGGATACGGTAAGTGTTAGGTTTAGGTTTCGGTTTAGGTTTCGGTTTAGGGTTAGGGTTAGGTTCCGGTTTACGGTTAGTGTTAGTGTTAGGTTTAGGTTCCGGTTTAGGGTTAGGGTTAGGTTTCGGTTTCGGGTTAGGGTGAGGCTTAGGATAAGAGTAAGGGTTATGTTATGGGTTAGGGTTAGGGTTAGGTTACGGTTTATCATTAGTGTTAGTGTTAGGGTTAGGTTCCGGTTTACAGTTAGGGTTAGGGTTAGGATTATGTTCCTGTTTACGGTTGTGGTTAGGGTTAGGGTTAGGGTAAGGGTTATGTTCCTGTTTACGGTTAGGGTTAGGGTTAGATTAGGGTTAGGTTTAGGGTTGGGGTTAAGGTACGGGTTAGGGTTAGGGTAAGGGTCAGGTTTAGGGTTAGGTTTTGGGTAAGGTTTAGGTTTAGGGTTAGGGTTAGGGTTAGGTTTAGGGTTAGGTTACAGTTTAGGGTTAGGGTTAGAGTTAGGTTTAGGGTTACAGTAGGTGTTAGGGTTAGGGTTAAGGTTAGGGTTACGGTTATGGTTAGGGTAAGGGTTCGTGTAACGGTTAGGGTTAGGGTACCATTTGGGGTTAGGTTTAGGGTTAGGGTTAGGGTTAGGGTTAGGTTTCTGTTGAGGGTTAGGTTTAGGGTTAGGGTACTTGTAAGTGTTACGGTAAGGGTTAGGTTTAGGTTTCGGTTTACGGATAGGGTCAGGGTGAGGGTGCGTGTTAGGTTTTGGTTTAGGGTTAGGGTTAGAGTTAGGGTTAGGGTCAGGGTACGGGTAAGGGTTACGGTAAAGTTTAGGGTTAGGTTTTGGTTTTGGTTTCGGGTTAGGTTTATGGTTAGTGGTAGTATACCGGTTAGGGTTAGGGTTAGGTTTCAGTTTAGGTTAGGGTTAGGGTTAAGGTTAGGGTTAGGGTTAGGGTTAGCGTTATGGTTAGGTTCCGGTTTAGTGTTAGGGTTAGGGTTTGGGGTAGTGTTAGGTTTCGATTTAGGGTTAGGATTAGGGTTAGGTTTAGGTTTCGGTTTAGGGTTAGGGTTAGGGTTAGGGTTAGGGTTAGGGATAGGGTTAAGTTACGGGTTAGGGTTATGGTTAGGTCTTCGTTTAGGGTTAAGTTTAGCGTTAGGGCTAGGTTACAGGTTAGGGTTACTGTTAGGTTTAAGGTTAGGTTACGCGTTAGCGTTAGGGTTACCATTAGGGTTAGGTTTCGGCTTAGGTTTAGGTTTAGGTTTAGGTTTAGGGTTAGGGTTAGGTTTCAGTTTAGGGTTAGTTTTAGTGTTAGGTTCTGGTTTGGGTTAGGTTTAGGGTTAGTGTTAGGGTTAGGTTTAGGGTTAGGGTTAGTGTTTGGGTACGGGTAAGGGTTACGGTATGGGTTAGTGTTAGGTTTCGGCTTAGGGTTATGGTTAGGGTTAGGTTTACGGTTAGGGTAAGTGTTAAGTTACGGTTTAGGTTTATGGTTAGGATTATGGTTTGAGTTCGGGTATGGGTAGAGTTAGGTAGGGTTACGGTTTGGGTTAGGGTTAAGTTATGGTTAGCGTTAGGGTTAGGTTTACGGTTAGGGTTAGGGTAAGGTTTCGGGTAAGGGTTAGGTTTAGGATACGGTTTGGGTTTAGGGTAAGGATCAGGGTTAGTGTTAGGTTTCGTTTTAGGGTTAGGGTTAGTGTTAGGGTTAGGGTTAGTGTTGTGGTTAGGTTCCGGTTTAGCGTTAGGGTTAGGGACAGGGGTAGGGTTAGTTTCCGTTTTAGGGTTAGGGTTTGGTTAGGTTTAGGTAACGTTCTGGGTTACGGTTAGAGTAAGGGTCAGGTTTAGGTTTAGGTGTAGGGTACGGTTTAAGTTTAGGGTTATAGTTAGTGTTGGGGTTAGGGTTAGGTTTCGGATTAGGGTTAGGGTTAGGATTAGGCTTCGGTTTAGGTTTCGGTATAGGGTTAGGTTTAGTTTTAGGGTTAGGGTACGGTTTAGGGTTAAGGATAGGGTTAGGGTTACGGTTAGGGTAAGGGTTAGGGTTAGGGTTTTGTTTAGGGTTTGGTTTATGGTTAGGTTTCGGTTTCGGGTTAGGGTTAGGGTTAGTGTTAGGGTTAGCGTTAAAGGGTCAATTTTAGGTTTAGGGTTAGGGTTATGGTTAGGGATAGTGTTAGAGTTAGTGTTATGGTTACGTTCTGGTTTAGGTTTACGGTTAGGGTTAGGGTTAGGGGTAGGTTTAGGTTCCGTTGAAGCGTTCGGGTTACGATTAGGTTTAGAGTAACGGTACAGGTTAGGATTAGGGTAAGGGTCAGGTTTAGGTTTAGGGTTCGTGTACGGTTTAGGGATAGGGTTAGGGTTAGGGTTAGGGTTGGGTTAGGTTTCGGTTTCGGTTTAGGGTTAAGGATAGGGTTAGGGGTAGGGTTAGGGCACGGGTAAAGGATAGGGTAAGTGTTAGGGTTAGGTTTCGGTTTAGGGTTAGGGTTAGGTTAGGGTTAGGGTTAGTGTTAAGGTTAGGTTCCAGTTTACGGTTAGGGTTAAGTTTAGGGTTATGTTCCTGTTTACGGTTAGGGTTAGGGTTAGGGTCAGGATTAGGGTTCTGTTCCTGTTTACGTTTAGGGTTAGGGTTAGGGTTAGGGTTAGGGTTACGGTACGGGTTAGGGTTAGGGTAAGGGTCAGGTTTAGAGTTAGGGTTTGGGTAAGATTTAGGGTTAGGTTTAGGGTTAGGTTAAAGTTTAGGGTTAGGGTTAGAGTTAGGTTTAGGGTTACAGTAAGGGTTAGGGTTAGGGTCAGGGTTAGGGTTAAGTTTAGGGTTACGGTAGGGTTAGGGTAAGGGATCAGCTAAGGGTTAGGGTTAGGGTACCATTTAGGGTTAGGTTTAGGGTTAGCGTTAGGGTTAGGGTTAGGTTAAAGTTTAGGGTTAGGTTTAGGGTTAGGGTTCCGGTAAGGGTTATGGTAAGGGTTAGTTTTAGGTTTCGGTTTAGGGATAGGTTTAGGGTGAGGGTGAGGGTAATGTTTTGGTTTAGGGTTAGCGTGAGGTTTAGGGTTAGGGTAAAGGTTACGGTAAAGTTTAGGGTTAGGTTTCGTTTTCGGTTTAGGGTTAGCGTTAGGGTACGGGTAAGTGTCACAGTAAGGGTTAGGGTCAGCTTTCGGTTTAGGGTTGGGTTTAGGGTTAGGTTCGGGTAAGTGTCAGGGTCAGGTTTAGGGTTAGGATTAGGTTTAGGATTAGGGATAGGTTTCAGTTTAGGGTTAGGTTTAGTGTTAGTGTTAGGCTTACGGTAAGGGTTAGGGTTAGGGTTAGGTTTAGGCTTAGTGTTATGTTTAGGTTCCGGTTTAGGGTTAGGGTTACTGTTATGGTTAGGGGTAGGGTTACATTTCGGTTTAGGGTTAGGGTTAGGGTTAGGTTTAGGTTTTGGTTTAGCCTTACGGTTAGGGGTAGTGGTAGGATACGGGTAAGGGATACGGTAAGTGTTAAGGTTAGGTTTCGGTTTAGGGTTATGTTTAGGGTTAGGGTTAGGGTTAGGTTTCGGTCGGGTTAGGGTTAGGGTGAGGGTTAGGGTAAGAGTAAGGGTTACAAATGGGTTAGGGTTAGGTTTCGGTTTATGGTTAGGGTTAGGTTACGGTTTATGGTTAGGGTTTGTGTTATGGTTAGGTTCCGGTTTACAGTTAGGGTTAGGTTTAGGGTTATGTTCCTGTTTACGGATAGGGTTAGGGTTAGGGTTAGGGATACGGTACGGGTTAGGGTAAGGGTCATGTTTAGGGTTAGGGTTTGGGTTAGGTTTAGGGTTGGGTTAGGGTTAGGTTTCGGTTAAGGGTTAGGGTTAGCGTTAGGGTACGGGTAAGGGTTTTGGTATGGGTTAGGTTTAGGTGTCAGTTTAGGGATAAGTTTAGGGTGAGGGTGAGGTTTAGGTTTTGGTTTAGTGTTAGGGTTAGGGTTAGGGTAAGGTTTACGGTAAAGTTTAGGGTTAGGTTTCGGTTTCGGTTTCGGTTTCGGTTTAGGGTTAGGGTTAGCGTTAGGGTAAGGGTAAGTGTCACGGTAAGGGTTAGGGTCAGGTTTCGGTTTAGGGTTGGGTTTAGTGTTAGGGTTCGGGTAAGTGTCAGGGTCAGGTGTAGGGTTAGGATTAGGGTTAGGTTTAGGGATAGGTTTCAGTTTAGGGTTAGGGTTAGTGTTAGGTTTACGGTGAGGGTTAGGGTTAGGGTTAGGTTTAGGCTTCGGGTTATGTTTAGGTTCCGGTTTAGGGTTAGGGTTAGTGTTATGGTTAGGGGTAGGGTTAGGTTTCAGTTTAGGGTTAGGGTTAGGTTCAGGTTTCGGTTTAGGGTTACAGTTAGGGTTAGTGTTAGGATACGGGTAAGGGATATGGTAAGTGTTAGGGTTAGGTTTCGGTTTAGGGTTAGGGTTAGGTTTAGGGTTAGGGTTAGTGTTAGGGTTAGGTTCCGGTTTAGGGTTAGGGTTAGGTTTGGGGTTAGGGTTATTGTTAGGGTTACAGTACGGGTTAGGTTTAGGTTAAGGGTAAAGTTTAGGTTTAGTGTTATGGTACTGTAGGGTTAGGATTAGGGTTAGGTTACAGTTAGGGTTAGGGTTAGGGTTAGGGTGAGGGTTAGTGTTACGGTAAGGTTAGGGTTACGGTATGGGTTAGGGTTAGGTTTCGGTTTATGGTTAGGTTAGGGTTAGGGTTAGGGTTAGGGTTAGGGTTAGGTTTAGGGTTTGGTTTAGGCTGAAGGTTAGGGGACCGGTAAGGGTTACTTTATGGGTTAGGGTTAGGTTTCGGTTTAGAGGTAGGGTTAGTGTTAGTGTTAGGGTTAGGTTACGGTTTAGGGTTATGGTTAGGTTTCCATTTAGGGTTAGGGTAAGGGCTAGGGTTAGGGTTAGGTTCCGATTTATAGTTAGGGTTCGGGTTAAGCGTAGGGTTAGGTTCCATTTTGGGGTTAGGGTTAGGGTTAGGGTAACGAGATGGGTTAGGTTTAGGTAAGGGTCAGGTTTAGGGTTAGGCGTAGGGTACAGTTTAGGTTTAGGGTTACAGTTAGGGTTAGGGTTCGTGTTACGGTAAGGGTTAGGTTAGGGTTAGGTTTCGGTTTAGGGATAGGGTTAAGGTTAGGTTTAGGCTTTGGTTTAGGATTCGGTATAGGGTGAGGGTTAGGGATAGGGTTAGGGTTAGGGTACGGTTTAGGGTAGAGATTGGTTTAGGTTTAGGTTTCGGGTAAGGGTTAGGTGTAGGGTTTTGGTTAGGGTTCGGTTTAGGGTTATGTATTGGGTTCGGGTTAGGGTTAGGGTTAGTGTTAGGGTTAGGGTAAAAGGGTCAGATTTAGGTTAAGTTTACGGTATGGTTTGGGTTAGGTTTAGGGTAGGGTACGGGTAAGGGTTACGGTAAGGGTTAGTGTTAGGTTTCAGTTTAGGGTTAGGGGTAGTGTTAGAGTTAGCATTAGTTTTCGGTTTTGGGTTAGGGTTGTGGTTACGTTTAGGGTTAGGGTTAGGTTTAGGATACGGGTACAGGTTACGGTAAGGGTTACGGTTAGGTTTCGGTTTAGGGTTTGGGTTAGGGTTAGGTTACGGGTTAGGGTTACTGTTACGGTTAGGGTTAGGTTTAGTTTTAGAGTTAAATTTCAGTTTAGGGTAAGGTTTAGGGTTAGGTTTAGGGTTAGGGTACGGGTAAGGGTTACGGTAAATCTTAGGGTTAGGTTTTGGTTTAGGGTTTGGGTTAGGTTTTGGGTTATGGTTAGTGTTAGTGTTAGGTTCCGGTTTATGGTTAGGGTTATGGTTAGGGTTAGTGTTACGGTTTGGGTTAGGGTTAGGGTAAGGTTTACCTTAAGGGTTAAGGTAGGTTTCGGTTTAGGGTTATGGTTATGGTAAGGGTTAGGGTTAGGGTACGGGTAAGGTTTACGGTAAGGGTTAGGGTTAGGTTTCGGTTTAGGGTTAGGGTTCGGGTTAGGGTTAGGGTAAGGATTACGGTAAGAGTAGGTCAGGTTTCGGTTTAGTGTTAGGGTTAAGGTTCGGTTTAGGTTGAGGGTTCGGTTTAGGGTTAGGGTAATGGTTATGGTAAGTGTTAGGTTAAGGTTTTGGTTTAGGGTTAGCCTGGGTAAAGGTTATGTTAAGGGTTAGGGATATGTTCACGTGAAGGTTTCGCGTTAGATTTAGGGTTAGGTTTAGGGTGAGGATTCGGGTTGGTTTAGGGTAAGTGTTACGTTAAGGTTTGGTGAAAGGTTTCGGTTTACGGTTAGGGTTAGGGTTAGGGTTAGATTAGGTTACGGGTAAGGTTAATGGTAAGGGTTAGGGTTAGGTTTTGGTTTAGGGTTAGGGTTAAGGTTAGGTTTAGGGTTAGGGTTCGGGTTCGGGTTAGGGTTAGGGTTAGGTTTAGGTTTAGGGTTAGGGTACGGATAAGGTTTACCATAAAGGTTAGGGTTAGGTTGCGGTTTAGGTTTAGGGTTAGGGTTAGGGTTAGGCTTAGGGTTCAGGTTAGGGTTATGGTAAGTGTTACCGAAAGGTTAGGGTTAGGTTTCGGTTTAGGATTAGGGTTAGGTTTAGGGTTAGTGTTAGAGTACGGGTAAGGGTTACAGTACAGGTTAGGGTTAGGTTTTGGTTTAGGGTTAGGGTTAGTGTTAGGGTTCGGGTTAGGGTTTCGGTGCGGGTTAGGGTTAGGGTAAGGGTTAGGTTTAGTGTTGGGGTAAGGGTTAGGGTAAGGGTTGCTGTAAGGGTTAGGGTTCGGGTAAGGGTTAGGGTTAGGATTAGGGTTCGGGACGCGTTTGGGTTAGTGTTAGGGTAAGGGTTAGGGTTAGGTTTAGGTTTAGGTCTAGGTTACGAGTAAGGGTTACGGTTAGGGCTATGGTTAAGTTTAGGTTTAGGATTAGGTTTCGGGTAAGTGTTAGGGTTAGGGTTAGGTTACGGGTAATGGTTAGGGTTAATGTTAGAGTTAGGACACGGGTAATAGTTACGGTTAGGGTTAGGGTTAAGTTTAAGGTATGGGAAAGAGTTAAGGTTAGGGTTAGGGTTAGGTTTAGTGTTAGGGTTACAGTACGGGTTAGGGTTTGGGTTAGGGTAAGGGTTAGGTTTAGGGTGATGGTTAGTTTTCGGGGAATGGTTACGGTTACGGTTACAGTTAAGGTTAGGGTTTGGTTAGGGTTAAGGTATGGTTAAGGTTAAGGTTAGGGTTAGGGTGAGGGTTCCAGTAAGGTGTTAGGGTTAGGGTTAGTGTACGGGTAAGGGTTACAGTTAGTGTTAGGGTTAGTGTAGGGTTAGAGTCAGGGTTATGGTTATGGAACGGGTAAGGTTTAGGGTTCTGGTTAGAGATAATGTTAGATTTTGGGTAAGGGTTACGGTTAGGTTTAGGGTTAGGGTTAGGGTTAGGGTACGGTACAGGTTATTTTTACGGTTAGGGTTTGAGTTAGGTTTAGAATTAGGGTTAGGCTGATACTACAAGTTAGGTTTAGGGTTAGGGTTAGGGTTAGGGTTACGACAGGTTAGGGTTAGGGATAGGGATAGGGTTAGGTTAGTGTTACGGTACAGGTTAGGGTTAGGGTTAGGGATAGGGTTAGGGTTAGGTTGAGGTTTAGGGTTAGGTTTACACTACAGGTTAGGTTAGGGTTAGGGTCAGGGTTACAGTACAGGTTTGGGTAAGGGTTAGGGTTACGGTACAGGTTAGGTTTAGGGTTAGGGTTAGGGTTAAGGTTACAGTACAGGTTAGGGTTAGGGTTAGAGTTATGGTACAGGTTAGGCTGAGGGTTCGGGTTAGGGTTAGTTTTAGGTTTAGGGTTAGGTTTAGGGTTATGGTACTGGTTATTTTTACGGTTAGGGTTAGGGTTAGGCTTATGCTACAGGTTAGGTTATGGTTATGGTTAGGGTCAGGGTTATGGTACAGGTTAGGGTTAGGGCTAGTGTTAGGGAAAGGTTTAGGGTAAGTGATACGTACATGTTAGGGTTAGGGTTAGGGTTAGGGTACGGTTACTGTATAGGTAAGGGTTAGGGTTAGGTTTAGGGATAGGATTAAGGTACAGGTTAGGTTTAGGGTTAGGGTTAGGATTAGGGTTAGGATTACGGTACAGGTTAGGGTTAGGGATAGGGTAGGGTTAGGGTTACGGTACAGGATAGCGTTAGGTTAGTGTTAGGGTTAGGGTTACGGTACAGGTTTGGGTTAGGGTTACGGTTAGGCTTAGGGATAGGGTTAGGGTTATGGTACAGGTTAGGGTTAGGTTGAATGTTAGGTTTAGGGTTACAGTGCAGGTTAGTGTTAGGGTTAGGGGTAGCGTTAGGGTTGGGGTTAGGGTTATGGTACAGATTAGGGTTACGGTTAGTGTAAGTGTTAGGATTTGTGTTAGGGTTACGGTACAGTTTAGGCTTAGGTTTAGGTTTAGGGTTAGTGTTAGGTAGGGTTACGGTACAGGTTAGGGTTAGGGTGAGGGTTAGGGTTACGGTACAGGTTAGGGTTACCGTTAGGGTTAGGGTTAGGTTTAGGGATATGGTACAGATTAGGGTTAGGTTTAGGGTTACGGTACAGGTTAGGTTTAGGGTTAGGTTTAGGGTTAGTGTTAGGGTTACGGTAGAGGTTAGGGTTAGGTTAGGTTAGGTTTAGGTTAGGTTAGGGTTACGGTAACAGGTTAGGTTTAGGCTAGGTTTAGGTTTAGGTTGTGGGTTACGGTACAGGTTAAGGTTAGGGTTAGGGTTACGGTACAGATTAGGGTTAGGGTTTGGTTTAGTGTTAGGGTTAGGATTAGGTTCACGGTACAGGTTAGCATTAAGGTTAGGATTAGGGTTAGTGTTACAGTACAGGAGAGGGTTAGGGTTTGTGTTAGGGTTAGGGTTAGGGTTAGGGTTAGGGTTTGGTTTAGTGTTAAGTTTAGGGTTACAGTACAGGTTAGGTTAGGGTTTGGGTTAGGGTTTGGGTTCGGGTAAGGGTTACGCTTAGGGTTAGGGTAGTGTTATGTTACTGGTTAGGGTTAGTGTTAGGGATATGGTACAGGTTAGGGTTAGGGTTAGGGTTACGGTACAGGTGAGGGTTAGGGTTTGGGTTAGGGTTATAGTTAGGGATAGGGTTACATTACCGGTTAGGCTTAGGGTAAGGTTTAAGGTTAGGTTTGCTTATAGGTTAGGGTTAAGGTTAGGTTTAGGGTTAGGGTTAGGGTTAGGCTAATGCTACAGGTTAGGGTGAGGGTTAGGTTTAGGGTTAGGCTTAAGCTACAGGTAGGTTTAGGATTAGGGTGAGGGTTAGGTTTACGGTACAGGTTAGGTTTAGGTTTAGGGAAAGGGTTAGGGTAAAGGTGAGAGTTACGGTACAGGTTAGGGTTAGGGTTAGGGTTAGAGTTACGGTACAGGTTAGGGTTAGGGTTAGGGTTACGGTAATGGTTAGGGTTAGGTTTTTTTTTTTAATTAATTTTTTATTAGTGTTCAATTTACCAACATACAGAATAACACCCGGTGCTCATCCCGACAAGTGTCCCCCTCAGTGCCCGTCACCACTCACCCCTACCCCCCGCCCTCCTCCCCTTCCACCACCCCTAGTTCTTTTCCCAGAGTTGGGAGTCTTTATGTTCTCTCTCCCTTTCTGATATTTCCCACACATTTCTTCTCCCTTCCTTTATATTCACTTTCACTATTATTTATATTCCCCAAATGAATGAGAACATACACTGTTTGTCCTTCTCCGATTGACTTACTTCACTCAGCATAATACCCTCCAGTTCCATCCACGTTGAAGCAAATGGTGGGTATTTGTCGTTTCTAATGGCTGAGTAATATTCCATTGCATACATAAACCACATCTTTATCCATTCCTCTTTCGATGGACACCGAGGCTCCTTCCACAGTGTGGCTATTGTGGACATTGCTGCTAGAAACATCGGGGTGCAGGTGTCCCGGCGTTTCATTGCTTCTGTATCTTTGGGGTAAATCCCCAACAGTGCAATTGCTGGGTCGTAGGGCAGGTCCATTTTTAACTCTTTGAGGAACCTCCACACAGTTTTCCAGAGTGGCTGCAGCAGTTCACATTCCCACCAACAGTGCAAGAGGGTTCCCTTTTCTCCGCATCCTCTCCAACATTTGTGGTTTCCTGCCTTGTTAATTTTCCCATTCTCACTGGGGTGAGGTGGTATCTCATTGTGGTTTTGATTTGTATTTCCCTGATGGCAAGTGATGCAGAGCATTTTCATGTGCATGTTGGCCATGTCTATGTCTTCCTCTGTGAGATTTCTCTTCATGTCTTTTGCCCATTTCATGATTGGATTGTTTGTTTCTTTGGTGTTGAGTTTAATAAGTTCTTTATAGATCTTGGAAACTAGCCCTTTATCTGATACGCCATTTGCAAATATCCTCTCCCATTCTGTAGGTTGTCTTTGAGTTTTGTTGACTGTATCCTTTGCTGTGCAAAAGCTTCTTATCTTGATGAAGTCCCAATAGTTCATTTTTGCTTTTGTTTCTTTTTGCCTTCGTGGATGTATCTTGCAAGAAGTTACTGTGGCCGAGTTCAAAAGGGTGTTGCCTGTGTTCTCCTGTAGGATTTTGGTGGAATCTTGTCTCACATTTAGATCTTTCATCCATTTTGAGTTTATCTTAGTGTATGGTGTAAGAGAGGGTCTAGTTTCATTCTTCTGCATGTGGATGTCCAATTTTCCCAGCACCATTTATTGAAGAGACTGTCTTTTTTCCAGTGGATACTCTTTCCTGTTTTGTTGAATATTAGTTGACCATAAAGTTGAGGGTCCACTTCTGGATTCTCTATTCTGTTCCATTGATCTATGTGTCTGTTTTTGTGCCAGTACCACACTGTCTTGATGACCACAGCTTTGTGGTACAACCTGAAATCTGGCATTGTGATGCCCCCAGATATGGTTTTCTTTTTAAAGATTCCCCTGGCTATTCGGGGTTTTTTCTGATTCCACACAAATCTTAAAATAATTTGTTCTAACTCTCTGAAGAAAGTCCATGGTATTTTGATAGGGATTGCATTAAACGTGTAAATTGCCCTGGGTAACATTGACATTTTCACAATATTAATTCTGCCAATCCATGAGCATGGAATATTTTTCCATCTCTTTGTGTCTTCCTCAATTTCTTTCAGAAGTGTTCTGTAGTTTCTAGGGTATAGATCCCTTATCTAGTTGGTTAGGTTTATTCCTAGGTATCTTATACTTTTGGGTGCAATTGTAAATGGGATTGACTCCTTAATTTCTCTTTCTTCAGTCTCATTGTTAGTGTATAGAAATGCCATTGATTTCTGGGCATTGATTTTGTATCCTGCCACTACCAAATTGCTGTATGAGTTCTAGCAATCTTGGGGTGGAGGTTTTTGGGTTTTTTATGTAGAGTATCATGTCATCGGCGAAGAGGGAGAGTTTGACTTCTTCTTTGCCAATTTGAATGCCTTTAATGTCTTTTTGTTGTCTGATTGCTGAGGTTAGGACTTCCAGTACTATGTTGAATAGCAGTGGTGAGAGTGGACATCCCTGTCTTGTTCCTGATCTTAGGGGAAAGGATCCCAGTGCTTCCCATTGAGAATGATATTTGCTGTGGGCTTTTCGTAGATGGCTTTTAAGATGTCGAGGAAAGTTCCCTCTATCCCTATAGTCTGAAGAGTTTTGATCAGAATGGATGCTGTATTTTGTCAAATGCTTTCTCTGCATCTAATGAGAGGATCATATGGTTCTTGGTTTTTCTCTTGCTGATATGATGAATCACATTGATTGTTTTACGAGTGTTGAACCAGCCTTGTGTCCCGGGATAAATCCTACTTGGTCATGGTGAATAAATTTCTTAATGTATTGTTGGATCCTATTGGCTAGTATCTTGTTGAGAATTTTTGCATCCATGTTCATCAGGGATATTGGTCTGTAATTCTCCTTTTTGGTGGGGTCTTTGTCTGGTTTCGGAATTAAGGTGATGCTGGCCTCATAGAACGAATTTGGAAGTACTCCACCTCTGTCTATCTTTCCAAACAGCTTTAGTAGAATAGGTATGATTTCTTCTTTAAACGTTTGATAGAATTCCCCTGGGAAGCCATCTGGCCCTGGGCTCTTGTGTCTTGGGAGGTTTTTGATGACTGCTTCAATTTCCTCCCTGGTTATTGGTCTGTTTAGGTTTTCTATTTCTTCCTGTTCCAGTTTTGGTAGTTTGTGGCTTTCCAGGAATGCGTCCATTTCTTCTAGATTGCCTAATTTATTGGCGTATAGCTGTTCATAATATGTTTTTAAAATCGCTTGTATTTCCTTGGTGTTGGTAGTGATCTCTCCTTTCTCATTCATGATTTTATTAATTTGAGTCTTCTCTTCTTTTTAATAAGGTTGGCTAATGGTTTATCTATCTTATTAATTCTTTCAAAGAACCAACTCCTGGTTCTGTTGATCTGTTCCACAGTTCTTCTGATCTCAATTTCGTTGAGTTCTGCTCGAATTTTAATTAACTCTCTTCTTCTGCTGGGCGTAGGGTCTATCTGCTGTTTCATTTCAAGCTCCTTTAAGTGTAAGGTTAGCTTTTTGTATTTGAGTTCTTTCCAGTTTTTGAATGGATGCTTGTATTGCGATGTATTTCCCCCTTAGGACTGCTTTTGCTGCATCCCAAAGATTTTGAACGGTTGTATCTTCATTGTCATTAGTTTCCATGAATCTTTTTAATTCTTCCTTAATTTCCTTGTTGACCCTTTCATCTTTTAGCAGGATGGTCCTTAGCCTCCACGTGTTTGACGACCTTCCATACTTTTTGCTGCGATTCAATTCCAATTTCAAGGCATTATGGTCTGAGAATATGCAGGGGACGATCCCAATCTTTTGGTATCGGTTCAGACCCGATTTGTGTCCCAATATGTGGTCTATTCTGGAGAAAGTTCCATGTGCACTTGAGAAGAATGTGTATTCAGCTGAGTTTGGATGTAAAGTTCTGTAGATATCTGTGAAATCCATCTGGTCCAGTGTATCATTTAAATCTCTCGTTTCTTTGGAGATGTTGTGCTTAGAAGACCTATCGAGCATAGAAAGAGCTAGATTGAAGTCACCAAGTATAAGTGTATTATTATCTAAGTATTTCTTCACTTTGCTTATTAATTGGTTTAAATATTTGGCAGTTCCCACATTCGGGCATATATATTGAGGATTGTTAAGTCCTCTTGTTGGATAGATCCTTTAAGTATGATATAGTGTCCCTCTTCATCACTCACTACAGTCTTCGGAATAAACTTTAGTTTATCTGATATAAGGATGGCTACCCCTACTTTCTTTTGAGGACCATTTGAATGGTAAATGGTTCTCCAACCTTTTATTTTCATGCTGTAGGTCTCCTTCTGTGTAAAATGAGTCTCTTGTAGACAGCAAATAGATGGGTCCTGCTTTTTTATCCAGTCTGAACCCTGCGCCTTTTGATGTGGTCATTAAGCCTGTTCATGTTCAGAGTTACTATTGATAGATATGAGTTTAGTGTCATCATGATATCTATTCAGTCCTTGTTTTTGTGGATTGTTCCAGTGAACTTCTTAAAAGGGAATTTTAAGAGTCCCCTTAAAATTTCTTGCAGAGCTGGTTTGAAGGTCACATATTCTTTCAGTTCCTGCCTGTCTTGGAAGCTCTTTATCTCTCCTTCCATTTTGAATGAGAGCCTTGCTGGGTAAAGTATTCTTGGTTGCATATTCTTCTCATTTAGGACCCTGAATATATCCTGCCAGCCCTTTCTGGCCTGCTAGGTCTCTGTGGAGAGGTCTGCTGTTACCCTGATACTCCTTCCCATAAAAGTCAGGGATTTCTTGTCTCTTGCTGCTTTGAGGATCTTGTCTTTATCTTTGGAATATGCAAGCTTCACTATTAAAAGTCGAGGTGTTGAACGGTTTTTATTGATTTTAGGGGGGGATCTCTCTATTTCCTGGATCTGAATACCTGTTTCCCTTCCCAGATTAGGAAAGTTTTCAGCTAGGATTTGTTCAAATACATATTCTGGCCCTCTGTCCCTTTCGGCGCCCTCGGGAACCCCAACTAAACGTAGGTGTTTCTTCCTGAGGCTGACGTTTATTTCCCTTAATCTATCTTCATGGTCTTTTAATTGTCTGTCTCTTTTTTCCTCAGTTTCCCTCTTTGCCATCAACTTGTCTTCTATGTCACTCACTCGCTCTTCCACCTCGTTAACCCTCGTGGTTAGGACTTCTAGTTTGGATTGCATCTCATTCAATTGATTTTTAATTTCTGCCTGATTGGATCTAAATTCTGCAGTCATGAAGTCTCTTGAGTCCTTTATGCTTTTTTCTAGAGCCACCAGTAGCTGTATAACAGTGCTTCTGAACTGGCTTTCTGACATTGAATTGTAATCCAGATTTTGTAACTCTGTGGGAGAGAGGACTTTTCTGATTCTTTCTTTTGAGGTGAGGTTTTCCTTCTAGTCATTTTGCTCAGTGCAGAGTGGCCAAAAACAAGTTGTATTGGGAAAAAGAGAATAAAAGAGGAGAGAAAGAAGGAAAGAAAGAAGAAAAAGAAAAAAAAAGGAAGATAAAAAAGGAAAAAAGAGAAGAAAAAGAGAAAGAAAAGGAAAGGTGAAAAAAAGGGGGTGGGGAAGCAATCAGGAATCAAAAAGAAAAAAAGAAAAGAAAAAGAAAAAAAAAGAAAAAAGAAAAGAAAAAAAAAAACAAAAAACCCCACAGAGGAGTATCTTCTGATTCTGTATACTTAAGTCCCTTGACTTCCTTCCCCTGGAACTGGTCGGTCTCGCTGGTCTTCTGGGGGAGGGGCCTGTTGTGCTGATTTT